>PITA01001889.1:167826-178736 GCA_004023965.1 Spilogale gracilis | reverse complement strand
GGTCACCTTCTCCTCTCCAGACAGGGTGCCCTAAATTAGTCTGCCTTCAGACATTCCTGCTTCTATGCCTCTTGCTGCCACCCCTTCCGGCCCTTCGGCTCCATGCTTCCCCTTTTCCATCCTCCCCTGAGCCAGAACACCCTTTTTCAGAGAGTCATCCCTTGACACACCCCAAACCCACGGAGATGGAGGAGGGGGCGAGGGGTAGAGGGTGTTGTGTTGGGGGACACCGTCCAGGATTGCGGTGTCGTGGGCCTGCTCTCTCTGCAGGGGGTGCCGGCTGGGGGGCGCGGTCCCGGTGTGCGGGTGTGGGGACGGGACCCGCTTTCGTGTGCGCGGAGGCGCGGAGACTCCGGCCCCCTCGGTCCCGCCCGGGAGCCTGGACTCCCCGCGCCCTCCGTCCCGCGTCCCAGCCAGGCTTCTCCGCTGCGGGCCACCGGGTCCGAGGACGGCCGCCCCGCCACCCCGCGCGTCCCGAGCGCCGCAGCCCCGCAGCCCGGCTCCTGGACAACCGGGGCGCCCGCGCTCCTGCGAGTGGCGCACCCGCTCCCTCCGCTCGGCCAAGGCCCCGCGTTCCGGCGTCTCCGGTCCTCGGGCTCCGCCCCGCGGCCACCCGGCTGGCTGCAGTCGATCGCCGGGCTGGGCGGCGAGGATCTTTCCCTGCCCCCGCCCTCGCCCCCCCTACCGCCTCCCACCGCCCCCACCCCCCCGCTCCCGCGACGCCGGCGGTCCTCACGCGCCCGGGCCAATCGCCGGCCCCGGCCACCCGGTGTGGGTGTGAGCGCGCGCGCTGAAGGGGATGCCCGGTGGCACCTGCCCATTCCTGCTTCTCGACCTTCACGTTTGTCTGCCCAGACTTCCTAGCCAAGAGGACTATCTGGCCTGTTTTGGTCAGGTCTCCCCCCACCCCGCCCCGGAGCGTGAGGTGGGTGGGGCAGGAGCTCCCGTGTCCCGGGGCTCCCTAACTGGGGAGGGGATCCGTCATCGCACGGACAGAAGAAGGCTGCGTTCTGTCGCAGAGACTGATGGTGAGGGCACCACAGAGATAAGGGGGTGCTGCCCCCTCTCCCTTGACCGATGTGGGAAGCCCCTCACCATTTGGGGGAGGGCGATGCTTTGCATCTTTTCTTGGCCAGAATATTGGAAAACTTAGGAAAGCAACTGGCTTCCGCACACCCACACTCTGAGCTCTGCTTCCCTTTCTAAGGGAGCTCCTGCCACCGAAAGACGGTGGGGGTGTGGCTCTGGGGGTGGGGGCAGCAGAGCCCGTTGCCTGATTCTTTACTGCTGGGACAATGCCGAGTCCCATGTTCTCCTTTGACAAAGGAGAGAAAGACCCAAGAAAGAGCTGGACTATCATGATTATGCCCACTCTGCGAAGGGGAAATGGGAAGGGGAGAAACAGATCCCCTGGCTCTTAGTCCAGTGCTCTTTCCTGCCCACCCTGCCGGGCAGGTGGCAGAAGGGAAGTGTGGTGGCCTCTGGTGGCCCAGCTGGGAAGAGAGAGGCTACCCTGTGCCTGAAAGCTGTGCTAAATGACAGAGAAGGGAGACAGGGCCAGTGTGACCTGCCTTCCCCACCTCCTGCCTTTGCTAGCTTTCTCCAGGGGTCCTTGGTAAGATGGCTTCCCACACCAGCCAAGCTGACCCCGGCCCAGCTTCCTTCCCATCCCCAGTCTCATCCCTAATCTCATCCTTCCCAGGAGGCCACAAGGGGACCCTCTCCGCCATACCCTTCAAGAGCACTACGCCAGGAATCTTCTCAGGCCTGTCCTTAACATTTGGAGGGCCCAGGACAGGGGTAGAACATGGACCAGTATATCATATGCTAAATACTTAATGACAGACTGAGCTAACAGCTTCAAATATGTTGTCTTCCAGCCTTCACAAAATATAACTTCATAATGATCGGAAAAGGCTGGTTGGAATTTGGGATTCTTGCACTCGCCTGAGCTCCTGGCCAGTATGGGGAGAATGGGCCCTAGGCTAATGGCTGACCCCAACGTCTGTAATGCACTGGGAGAGGGTGAACGCAGTGGCGGGCACAGTCAGTCCTTGACAGGGTGCACCTGGGAAAGATCTAGAAGCTGATCAGGAATTCCAGGGTCCCAGATACCCAGAGTGTTATCTATGAGAGGTAGGTAGCACCTTCCCTCAGCCCCTTGGATCCTAGCCCCGTGAGGCATTGTCATGGTTCCCGCTCCAGACTGAGATAGTTCTAGGTGATGCTGAAGCAGGAGGGGTGTTAGCGGAGACCCAGGGGAAACTTCCCCTCTGATGGCTGTGTGTGTGTGTGTGTGTGTGTGTGTGTCTCTGTGTTTGTGAATCTGTGTGTGTGGGGGGGGGGGTCCCAAATATGTGTGTAATAAATCCACTGAACCCCCTGCTGTCTTTGGCTGGCAGTTATCAGGCAAGGAGGAGGCAAAGGGGGCCTGACCACTCTCCCCCAGTCCACCTGGGCAGTTGCTAGGAGTCGTCAGGGACACCTGGGTCTCCCAAAGAAAGGGTTTCCCTTAACCTGTGTTCTCTGAAAAGTGTAGGTGGCCAGGGCTAAGTGCACTGGCAGTCTGCTGGAATGTGGGTAGGACAGTGTCTACACTGTCATTTATCACTGCTGAGCTACGCCCCACCGCTGCCAGATTCTTGGGGAGCCTATACTCTGAGTAGACAGTGGGTGCAGCCATCTGCCCCGTGGCCTCAGAGTGTGCCTGAATTGGTCCATTTAAGAGACCCTGGCGCCCTCTTGAGGATGCTTGAAGAATTTCACTATCTTGGTCCTGGAAGCAAAGACCCAAGCCAACTCTCAGCTCCATTCCTGCCCTTTCCTGCTCCTGCCTGACCTTCTGATTTCTTCTTCCACTCACACATTTCCCATAACCCAACCCATCGATCATTTTGAGAGGCCCCTCATATTAGGAACCAGGAGGACCCAGCATCCTCAGGGTCCTGGTGTCATGGGGCAAAGTGATGATGGTTGGGACTTACCTGAGGTTGCTGAAGATGTTTTCAGCACCATAGTGTTTATGGAGGAGGTTCTTTCTTCACACTGAGGATTTTGTACCATGACATCAGTCAGGAGCTGGGGGCCCCCTCCACTGCTGCCACGGCATGCGGAGTCAGAGGGTGGGAGCCCCCACACCATCCGTCTCAGACACACACCCACAGGTGGAGCAGGGAGGCCGGTGCTGGCCTGTTGGCCTCCTTCGGCTGTGAACACCTGTTCTAGCTTCAGGGGGACCAGGACCTCACCCAGATCTCACGAAGGGGATGTGAAGTGAAGAACCAGCATGTAATAAATCCACTGAACCCCCTGCACTAAATTCAAGCACAGCTTGCAGAAGCTTAGGGCCTTGTCCCTCAAATGTCCCTAGGATGACCCCAGCCCATCTTTAAAGTGCCTGTCGGAAGAATTTACTGTTTGTTCTGGCAAACACCTGGTGATACGCCCTGATTTACCTTTCTTAGAGCATTTCTTTCTTTCTTTTTTTTTTTTTAAGAATTTATTTATTTGACAGGGAGAAATACAGCCAGAGAGGGAACACAAGCAGGGGGAGTGAGAGAGCAGGCTTCCCGCCGAGCAGGGAGCTCAATGTGGGACTCGATCCCGGGTCTACGGGATCATGACCTGAGCCGAAGGCAGTCGCCCAACCAACTGAGCCACCCAGGCGCCCCTCTTAGAGCATTTCTTAAAAGGGCTTATAATTATGACTCCTTCCTCTGTCCCTTTGAGGTATACATGTATCTCCTACAACTCAGGAGGGTCTTTCTCAAGGACCTGAAAGCCATTCCTTTAACATGTGATCCTCGGGAAGGGTAGGGCCTATCTCTGGGTCTCTGTGGGAGGAGAGAATCTGGACTTTGAGCATTGCCAGCTAGCACACACCCCTGACCTAATTGCATTTACACTGGCCAATCTTTTGTCATTTTTCACTTCTCTGACTACTGGGGCCCCCTGCCTGCCCCTCCATCCTCCCTGAAACACCCAGTCACCTCCGTGCAGGTGGAAAGAAGCTCAGCTCGTCCCCCCACTGTCTGTGGTTACTGAATAAAATCTGTTTTCACCCATTTCATGTATGGCTGTGTGTATCTTTGCCACCTAGCTCCCTGGCTGGCTCAGCAGTCTTTCCCTTCTCTGGTTTATTATAAACATGTATGCACCCACCCCCAAACCACCTTTATTCAGAAGATTCGGGGTATTTGGAGGTTATAAATATTCTTGGCCTTTTTGCCCCTGGCAACTCAGGCATCGCCATCAGCTAAATTTATTTTTTTTAAGATTTTATTTATTTATTTTACAGAGAGAAACACAGCTAGAGAGGGAACACAAGCAGGGCAAGTGGGAGAGGGAGAAGCAGGCTTCCCCTTGGGCAGGGACCCCGATGCGGGGCTTGAATCCAGGATCCTGGGATCATGACCTGAGCCGAAGGCAGACGCTTAATGACTGAGCCACCCAGGTGCCCCTCGATAGCTAAATTTAAAAAGACCACTTTTACCTCTTTCTGACTAGAGAGGTTTGTGGGTTGGGAGGCCCACAGTGGGTGAGGGGAGGCCCGACACCTCCTCTCCAGGCGCCTCCCTGTCCCTCTGCTGCCATTGCTGGGCCACAGTGTTTCTCCGCTTCTCAAGCTCTGACTTTTACGCATCCAGGGAAGTAGGTCCCTGGCTTTACAAACCAGATACATTCTGCCTCGCACCTTTCCCAGGCTAAGATGTGAGGCCACTAGGCCCATACTCCTCCCCTTTGCCCCAGGACCTCCATGTCCTCCAACCAAGACTAGGGGTCCAGATCTGTGGGGGGCTGCCCCAAGCCCAGTGGTGAGCAGTGCTCCCATATGTCACCGGACTAGGCTGAGACAGGCTTGAGAATGGGGCCCACCATTCCCTCCTCAGACCAGACTTGAGCACCCCCACACCCACCTTCCCAGCCGCTGAAAGGGGGTCACTGTCCACTGTACCTGCAGCTGCTTTGGACCCTACACCTGCCACCCACAGAACACAGCCCAGGGCCCGAGCTCCAGACTCCCCTCAGCCTAGCCTGAGCGCCCTGTGAGGACCTACCAAACTTGGGCCAGAAGGAGGAAGTTTCTAAGAAGACGACAGTCCTTAGCAGGGAAGGCCCCAACAGGAGCAAAACCAATCTGACCATCTTCCTGTCAGTGAGCTGGCACCCGGGGCTGGGGGAAGATGCTGGTCAGGCCACAGAGGGCCTGCTTCCCGTGGGCTAAGAAGTTGAAAAAGAACTTTGGAATTTGGTCTGTTGGAAATTCTAGTTCTTAAAAGAGTGGAACACGAAGGGGCCAGTCAGGAGCTGTGTCGCTCCGAGTGGAGAGGGTTGGGGAGGAGGGCAGTGGACCTGGTATTTAAGGATCCTCAGTGTGTACCCGCCTTGGCTTTGTTGGAATGGGTGGACGTTCTCTCTGGTACGTGAGGTCAGGATGAGTGTACTTGTCTTAACTTTCACGCCATCTGGAAATCAACTGGAAATGTGGGTGGGGGGAGAGAAGTAGGATTGGAAGGGCTGCTGTAGTTCGAGGGTCCACACCCCCCCAACCCAGAGGGTGTGATCTACTCTGGGCACACCCATCAAACCAGAGCAGGGCTCGGGGTGCTGTTGTTTTAGTGGGCCGGCGTGACGGGCTAAGTGACAGCTAATGAAATCCACAGCCTGGGCCACTTCCCATAGGTTTTCCTCTGACATAAGAGAAGCCGAATGAAGAAATGAAGTCTCCAAACCAGAAGGGAAGGCACCTGACAGAGCCGGCCCAGCTGGCCTAAGGGAGCTGGGATCGGGACTCAGCTTTGGTTCCGGGGCGGGGCGGGGGGTGGTGGAAGCAGAACTGGTTCTCTGGCCCCTTCCAACCCCACCCCTACTCCCACCTCTCCTTGGACACTCATCAGTCTGGGGTGGGAAGAGCTCTGACCATAGATACTGGGCGTGGGGGTCAGCACTCTGCCAGAGGGAGATGGGGACCACACAGTTTTCAGCCTGGTTGAAGAGCATAGGCTCTTCCTTTAGGTGCTCCAGAGCAATGGATGTGTTTGAAACAGGCACGAGGCAGCCTAACTCCTCTTAAAGTATCACCCTAAAAGTCAGCATTAGGATGGAAGTACCCCAGGGGGTAATCCAAGTGTTGCTAAAGGCCCAGCCTAAACCGGGGGCAATCCAGAGGAGCCAGAGCTGAGGCATCTGAGAGAGAATGGACGAGATGTGAGGATGAAGTGGGAGAGAGGACATGGGATGCTCAGTCCAGGTGAGTGGGTAGCTGTGGGCCTTTGCTGAGCTCGAGCAGATGCAGAAGCAGGGGGAGAAGCAGAGAGAGGCCCCAAAAGGCACCCCGCCCAGCAGAGAGCTAGACATACAGCTCCATCTTACCACCAAGAGATCATGACCTGAGCTGAAATCAAGAGTCAGAAGCTCAACCCGCCCACGTGCCCCGAGGCATGTGTTTTTAAATGAATGGTTTCAGGCCAAACTTTGGGACAGTCTTTATTGGAGCTTGGAACATCACTGCGATTCACCTTTCTCAAAGGCAGCCCGTGCGGCAATGAGCAGCAAGAGGGGCGGACACCCGGCACGGGCCGTCTGGGCTGCTTGGGGGGGCCCTGCTCGCCAGCAAGCAGTACGCGGCACACGCACACATGCACACACTCCCACACAGACTCACACTCTCACGTGTGCTCACTCACTCCCGGTCTGAGGCCAGGGGCCATGCCTGCTCCGTGGGCTCCCTGCCTCCGGGAAAGGCCTCCTCCCCTCTGGGGGGGACCTGCTGAGCTGTGACGGAAGGAAACCACTTGAGGACAAGGCCGAAGTAGCTGGAAGCCACAGGCATTTAGCAGTTTGGGAGAAGGGGATCCAGGAGGATGGGAGAATTGTCAAGGGCCAAGCAAAGGGAGCCCTACCGGGCCAGGGCATGGGGCAGAAGATACTGGAAAGGGGCATGGGAGGGACAGGGGGGTGGAAGAAAATGCCACCTCTTCTCCTTCACTCACTCCAACCGCACAGCCGGGGCCAGAGCCCTGGGGATAGGAAGCCTGGGGAGCATCAAGGGGTCCCCTGTGTCCTAGGAAGGCACTAAATGGGGAACAAATCCTGGAGAGGCTGGAGTCTCCCCCAAGGACCCCAAGGGGGACAGAAGAGGAAATGACGGAGCAAGAAGGGGCTTACATGCTGGTTTCCAGGGCAACAAGACTGGGGAAGCACAGATCCTGCTTCCCACCCCAAACAGGGGGGTGGGCAGTGGGCTGAGATACAGTCCCTCTGGCCGGCAGAGGGGAAGGAGCCAGAGCTAGTGCTGCCCCTTTGGTCTCCAGGGCAGTGAGCGGGGGAGCCTGGCCTCACCCGTGTGTCCGTGGGGGGCAGAGGCAGGAGGGAGAAATCCAAGCTTCCTGCCCCCGAGGGCCAGGGCTACCAGAGCACGGCCCCGTCCAGGTTCCCATAGCCTGGCTCCGCCCGAAGCCTCCAGTATGTGTTGTTGGTCACCCACCACTCCTTCCCGCTGCCGTCCGTCTGCCGCCTGCAGAAAGGACAGGGTTGGAAAGCCAGAATGAAGGCTAGGGTTCCGGATGCTGCCTCCCACAGCCAGCCTGGCTCAGAGCAAGAAGTCACTAGGGGAGGCAGTGGGGGGCCTGGAGGGCAGAGACCCTGGGAGAGGGCAGAGCTACCTGAAGAAGCGAGCCTGGTGGACGATGTTGTTCTCCTCCATCACTCTGCGTCTGTCCCGCTGAAGCTGCTCAATCCTTCTCTTCTGGGCCTCAGCGGCCTGTATGTTCCCCTCCTCCAGGTACCTGAGCTTCCAGATGGCAGTCAGTGGAATTGCCCCCTCCCGACCCAAGGCCTCTATCCCCTGCCCAGCTCTGCCCCCACAAAGGACCCATCTCCCTGAGCCAACTCCAAGAAGGAAGGACAGGCTGAGCTCTGGGTGGAAACCCACATCAGAGAGGGAGGAGCCCAGCGGTTCCGGGGAGTGGCCCACTGGACACTGACCTCTGGTCGGGCCGGAGCCGCGTGTCCGTGGAAGGCAGTGACCGTTTCAGCTCTGCCGTCAACTCATTCAGCTCCAAGGCAAACTGAGTGAAGCCGAAGTTTCGCTCATGGTCTGGGGGCATCGAGTCTGGGGTGGGCGGGGGGAGGCAAGGGGCTGGGGCAGGTGGACTGTGCCAGAGCCGCCCTCACCCCCGCCCAGCCCTCCCTGACCTCCCCGCTTACTGGGTTTCCAGATGCACTGACCGCCAGGCAGGGTCCCCCGGTAGAGTCCCTCGTGCCACTTCCCGGAGAGTCGGTGGAGGACACGGCCACTGCGGCTGAACACGGCACCCTGCACCTCATGGACGTTGGAGCTCCAGTACTTGGCCTGGGAGGGGGAGGGGTGAGCACTCAGGGGCATGCGGGGTGGGGGGGGCGGCGGGAGCCACTGGGGGCGGGGGTGGGGGCGCACTCACCTTGCAGAACGTGATCTTGCAGTGACAGGAGCTGTCCTGTGTGTTCCGAATGAGCACCTCCCCGTAGTGCTCGATCCAGCGCTGGCCACTCAGGATGTTGTGAATACAGGATGTCACCTTGTTCCACTCAAAGTGGTCCCCGAACCTGAGAGAGACAGAGTGCGGGAGGGCAGCTGGCCGGCCCGGGGCACAAGTACCCCCCTGAGCAAGAGCGGGGCATGGGGGGTCTGGAAAAGGAGCGCAGGGGGTGCTGGTTTGGCCTCTGCCATGAAGGATGACGTATTTATCAAGCGGAGCAAGCCTTCGCAGAAATTTTGAGCCAACACGTCTCCGCTCACGTGATAAAGCACCTGAGGGCCAAAGTCATGGGAATAAATACATAGACGGGGTCCCTGCCCTTGGGTGCCAGGGACCAGGGTAGCTCGTGTATATTACCCGGTTCACTCCCACTGCCATGGAGTACTGCTCACTACCCTTATTTTATAGAAGAGCAGACGTGAGGCTCGGGGACATCAATCTCTTTGTTACTTGCAGTAATTATTAACGGCAGAATCTAGACTCCCAGCCAGGACCTTTGATTCTGAAGTCCAGGGGCTGCCCGCTGTGCACTGGCCTCTAGCGAATGCCTGGACCACGCTGGCTAAGCCCCCTCCTCCCATGGCTGTGGTCCCCACTTCTAAAATGACATGAACTGGGGCACCTGGGTGGCTCAGTTGGTTGAGCACCTGCCTTCAGCTCAGGTCATGATCCCAGAGTCTTGGGATTGAGCCCCACATCACCTTTCTCTCTCCCTCTGCTGCTCCCCCTGTTTGTACTCTATCAGAGAAATAAAATCTTTTTAAAAAGTAATAAAATAGAATAAAATAAAATGACATGAGCTAATGAGGGTGTTTCAAATGTGGTTTGTGATTGGTCCTGAGGTCAGTTTCTATGGGTGTGTTGGCTTGAAGTCTCAAATGCATTCCTCACTGTGAGCTGTGTGTGAAAGCCACTGCATCAGATGACCTTGATGAGCCCTTCCAGCTCTACTATTCTAAGATTTTTCACCCTTCCTCATGCACAAAACCATAAATACAGGTGTAAAATGTACAGACTCTACTGCACCTCAAGCAGCTTCAGGTAAGACCTTTCTGTCCTGTCCCTACCACCTCGCCACACCAGCCCGGACGAAGGCTTGGCCGCTGAGCACTTAGGAACACCCACCTGGGCAGGCTGACGTTGACCGTCCCCACAGGCACAATCTCCAAGGATTTGCCCCAGAACTTGTTCTTCCACTTCATGTCTGGAGGTCGGGTGAGAGAGGGAGAAATGAGACCAGAGAATGTGGTGACCAGCAACCCCCTGCCACGTGCCCTTCAGCCCCACATCCATCCCACCATGCCCCCTACTCCTCACCTTGCCAGAAGATGAAGTTCTCCGACTCTGCATGGCACGCCGAGATGGGGGGGTGATGGGAGACCTTGGGGAGCAAAGAGAGTCTCTTGACACTGCCCCTGAGGACCATGGGGTCTGCTGGTGACCCCACGGTTTCCCAAACTCCCTGACCCCCATTCCCAGTTCCTCTTCAACCCAGAAAACAGTTAGTTCCAGGTCTCTTGTCTCCGTGGTTCTTGGCCATCCAAATTCTGTTGTCCTCTCTTCTCCCATGGGGCTTCATGCTCCCCACTGCTCATTCCCCCAAGAGCCCCAGAAGCCTTGTTTCAGCTGATGAAGTCCTCTAGCACTGATGGCTGGGGCCTCCTCTGGTGCCCTGCCTGGAAGCCAGCCCTCCCGAGGACCCTCTTCCCACATCTTCTCCCTCAGCCTCCATGCCACAGCCTTGGAAAAACCTGGCCTTGATCTCCTTGGAACGGTTCCATATCTGGAACTTGAACTCGGCACCCCACAACCCACAACCCGCATCCTGGCCTTTTTCCCCATTCCCTGGGGCCCAAGTCTCCTCCCAAGATGTCTGGCTGCTCTGCTTTGTGCTGGCCCATCAGCCCCGGCTTCACCTCCTTCCCCGCTGGCTGAGCTCATTCCATCATCACACTCTGCCACCCAGCACCATGGACAGCCCGCTGCCGCCCCTCACCACCCCCCACCGCCCCCCACCATGACGCCTAGCATCAGCCGGCCTCCTCCGTGCCTATCCCCGGCTCCCCGCCCCTGGGCCTCAGACACACACAGCACACACTGGGAACTTCTCATTCTACACTGTGGTCCTGCCCCAGGCCCAGTCTACCTCTGAGGACCAACACCCAAACCAACCCCTTCACACCACATGAACCCCCCACAATCAGAGGGAGAGCAGAGATGATGACTCCTTCCACCAACTTATGGCTCCCACCCTGACCCCAGCCTCCCCCCAAACCCACTGCCAGGCCCCGCCCCCTTCCTGCTGCCTTGCGCCTCCCTTCCCCCCACCCCCTCCACCCCGCCCCGGATCCCACAGCCTTTCCTTCTCCGTTTCTCTTTCTCTCTGAATAG
>PITA01001889.1:149894-167726 GCA_004023965.1 Spilogale gracilis | reverse complement strand
TCTGTCTCTAAAATAAATAAATAAAATTTAAAAAAAAGTAAAAAAGAAAAGAGTAAACCTTTCTTTTCTGGACATGCACACCTTTGCCCAAATACACACTAACACCAGCCGAGGGAGAGGGAGAAGCAGACTTCCCACTGAGCAGGGAGCCCAATGTGGGGCTTGATCCCAGGACCCCAAGATCACGACCTGAGCCGTCCCCTCAGAAGGGTGAGCCGGGGGTCATTTGCTACCATATTATTGGACCATGTGAACTTTTCACTATGTTCTCAGAAACACTTAAAATCTAAGGTGCCCGTATTGCATGGAGCACTGGGTGTGGGGTATAAACAATGAATCTTAGAACACTGAAAAAATAAAATAAATTATTATAAAAAAATCTGCAGATTCAAAACAATAAAAAAATAAAGAAGATTTGAAAAAATAAAAAATAATCTAAGTGCCTGGGAGACTCAGTCATTAAGTGTCTTACTTTGGCTCAGGTCGTGATCTTGGGGTCCTGGGATCAAGCCCCGCATTGGGCTCCCTGCTCAGTGGGAAGTCTGCTTCTCCCTCTCCCTCTGCTCCTCCCCCTGCTTGTCCTCTCTCTCTCTCTCAAATAAATAAATAAAATATTTTAAAAAACACAAAAACAGTAAAAATCTAAACAAACAAAAAAACTGCTTCAACTCCATCCCTACCTCTGGCTGAAACCCTCTCTCTCTCTTCTTTCCCTCCAAGTAAAATTTTCTGGAAACAATCAGCATTTTTCTGTATTTTAATTTAATCTAATTTTTTCTGAGAGAGAGAGATTGAGCTCACACATAAGCCGAGGGGCAGAGAGAGAGTCCCAAGCAGTCTCCACGCCTAGTGCAGAGCCCCACCTAGGGCTTGATCTCATAACCCTGAGATCATGACCTAAGCTGAAACTAAGAGTCAGTCGCTTGAGCCACCCAAGCACTCCTAATTTTATTTTTTAAAGTAAGCTCTATCCCCAACATGGGACTTGAACTCACAACCCTGAGATCAACAGTCACATGCTCTACTGACTGAGCCAGCCAGGTGACCCATTTAATTTTAAGTAGCATTTTTCTCTGTTTTACTTCTTTTTACTACACACCCTCTGTAATCCCAGCTCAGCCCCCAGTCTTTCTGTGGAACCTCCCATACTCGGTAAATCAATGACACTTTCTTGAAGTCCTGTGGACCGTCCGCCCACCCGGACACCTCAGGTCTCCTCTGCCTTCCCTGCCCACCCTCCTCCCCAGATCCTCCCCTGGCACAGCCCATGACATCACCCATCCTCTAAGCTGGTGCTTCCCGGGTCTGTGAGCCCCACCCTGTGCTCCCCGAGGAGTTCCATGCCCACATGGCTCCGGACCTCCTGGACATCTCCCCCTGGAAGTCAAGCCCACATGGATAAGGAGTCTCCCTAATTCAGTTACCTTCCTCTCGTCCTTTCCATCCTGCACATTGGCGCGGCCACACACCCGCTGAGTCCGCCAAACCAGAGACTCCAGGCCACCCCCGACTTCTCCCTACCATCGATCACCTCCCCATCCCTTACGCGTAACAACATTCTGTTGACCATCGAGTCCTGGCCAGAGCAGCAACACGCACGCAGCTGCCGAGTCCTGTGTCCACGCAATCCGGCTGCCGGCGGCTAAGGGCAGGTCCCCAGCAGCTCTTACAGGGATGACTGCGGTGGCCTCCTAACGGCCTTCTCTGACCCATCCGCACATGAGTGTTCTTTATAGAATGCAATTTGGAGCCTGTCACTCAAATGCCTAAAACCCTCTGATGGCTCCCCGTTCCCTTTAGGATGTGAAAACAACCACTTCACTTACAGGGCTCCTCAGGGTTTGGCCCTGGCTGGCCTTCCAGCTGCATCTCTTACTCTTCCTAAACAGGCTCCATTGGTTCCTTTACACAGTCCCCTTCTCCGAGCCTCGCCTACCTGGACTCCTGGTGCCCCTCAATTAGCCCCCTGAGCCCACCTTCCTGTGGGGAGCCCAACAGTGGCCTATGCGCTTCCGGGGTCCCAGCTCTAGAACCTGGCACAGCCACTCCTTGTTTCAGGTCGGTCCCCTGCACTCAGTTACCTTCCTGAGTAGGGGGCGCCCTGGAGAAAGCCGGAGGCCCTGTGCTCTCCCCCAGGCCCCGGCCCCAACCAGCCATGAGGCCCATACCTGCTCGCTGATGAAGCGGAAGCCCCGGTCAGGCCTCTCACACTCGTAGGTCTCCCCCAGGACGGGGTTGAAGGGCTTACAGCCTGCTCGGTGGTACGTGGACGAGTAGGCGGAAACGGCAAAGGCGGCGATGTACACCTGCAGGGGGAGGGCAGGGAGAGGCCGCTGCAAGAGGGGTCAGGGAAGGAGAGGCGTACCACCCCACTGCAGGTAAAGACTGGGGGGACCGAGATGGAAGGCCGGTGGCGAGTAGCCGGGCCGGGAGTGGGCGGGGTACCATGCGTTCGCAGGGGTCGGCCGTGCGGCTGGCCCGGTCCAGGAGGCTGCTGTACTCGAGCTCCTCGCACAGCCGCTGCAGGGTGTTGAGCGGCTCGTTGAGCTGCACGGGCATGGACACCTTGGACAGGTCCTTGCCGATGTTGTTCCGCAGTATGTTCCACAGGCTCACATCGGCTCCTGGGCCGCTGGCTGCTGGCAGGCAGCGGCGACGTGGGGGTCCTGCAGCTCTCCCTGGAACACATGCCCCTGGGGCCCAGCCAGCCACGTCACTCTCCCCCCGGGGCACAGCATCCAGACCCAGCAGGTGCACAGGCCAGCCCCGAGGTGGTGCTCCCTACACAGGGGTTCCTATATAGACTCACTCCCAAGCTCCCCTCTGGATTCCGGGCAGAGCAGGGCAGCTGGGGAGCCAATAGCCGATGAGCTCCTGGGGGACTTAGGGGGGCAATGGGGTGAGAACCACTCCAAGAGGGCAGTCCCCACTGCTGGAAACCCTGCACCCTTGAAGCCCTTCCTGAGCCCCCACCCTTACCTTCAGGTCCCCTCCAGAAACACAGAAACCGATGTCAGGATATAGATTATTCAACCCACTTTATAGATGAGGAAACAGGCTCCAAGAAGTACAATGACATGTCCAAGTCACATCGCTAAAGAGTGGCAAGATGGCCACTTCTGTCTCTATCGGGCCCTATGAGAAACTTCTCAGAAGACTGCACTGGAGGCTAGCCCCCAGGCCTGAACGTGACCCATCCCTGGAGCCACTCCGGGAACATTCTATAGCTCACAACTTAGCCTTCCTCATCTCCTGGGGTCACTTCTGGAGTCAGCATCCAAAGCTGTCAGCCCACCAGTCCCCCCGACAGACTGTTTCCCAGGGGCCTGAGCTGTGGGCAAACACCATTTCTACCCCTCCCACGGCCACACACCCACTGGGCACCTTTCTGATAGTGCTCAGATCCTCTGAGGTCCAGCACCTCCTCGGACAGGCTGGTGGTGATTTCACTGGTGCATGACTCCTCCTCTGAGCCCTGGGCCAGGACAGATGAGAGGCTGGGCAGACTGGGCCTCCCCGGGCAGCTGGGCAGTGCCCAGGGCCTGGCAAGGCTCTGCCCAGCTAGTCCTTTGGTGGGAAGGGGGAAGACATGTATGGGGGGGCTAAGCCCTAAGACCGGCCTCACAGAGTGTGCCCTGACACTTTGGGAGGGGGATGCCAGGCCCTCTCACTGCAGGGGGGAAGCCCAGGGACTTGGTGGCACACAGGGACAGGGCAGCATGGCAATGCGCTGAGATCTAGGGTCCAGGGCAGGGGTCAGGGGAGTGCTGGGGCTGACGGGCTCGCAGGAAGAATGGCGGGGTGGAGCTGAGGCAGCTGTCTTGCTGGAGAACCAACGAGGATAAAGCACACTGAACTGGAGGAAGGGTTCCCACCAGAGATTTCTGAGCAGGGACAAAACCCAGCACGATTAGATGTGCCACCAGAGAGAGCAGCTGAGGTGTTACAAAGGATTTGGGACCCTACAAATTCTATTCTCTCTGGACCCCATCCCAATTTTCCCAGGTTCCCCCTGCTGCCAACCTCACCTCATTCTCAGAAGAGCTGGCAGAGAGGAGAACCTCACAGGCATCAAAGAACTCTGTGTGGGAATCAGCGAGGGACAGGACACTGCTCTGGGAGGGCTGGGGGGTCAGCTCCTGCCCCTTCATGTACAGAGCTTCTTGCTGTGGGAAGGATGGTGTCAGGCAGGGCTCCCCAGGGAGGGGAGAGAACGTGGTGGAACAGGACAGCATGACGGAAGGAACCGGGAGCAGGAAGACACGGGCTCCCTGCAGCCCCTCACCCTGCCTGGCTCCAAGGCTTCCGGGAGTATTAACATCATCTCACCTGGTGCTTGCCCCGTGCAGCTGGTGCGATTAGGAAGCCCCCCCCCCTCCCGCCCCGACTTTGCAGGTCAGGACACTGATGCTCAGGGTTACAAAGCAGGCCGGCAATGGAGTCAAACTGAAACCCATGGAGCCCGGCCACAGAGACGGTGCTCAGAACGCCTAGGTCCCACCTCAGCCAACCCTCAAGCCACAACTGGGGGAGCCTGGGCCCCTATCGGTCAGATTCTTTGAGTCTCTGTTTCCTGCAGCATGAACTTGAGGGTAAGGACCATGGCCTCACAGGACCCCAAATTAAAGGTAAAAGCACTCCGCACACTGGCCAGGCAGGAATGACCACGATGAGGCTGCTGCCAATGTTACATGAAAGGGCTGGAGCTAGGACTTCTGGGCCCTGTTCTGGGTCTGAAGATCAATGGTGCCTCTTCTTTTGCTGAGGAAGAAGGTACAGGAGAAAGGGTCCCCACAGCTCAGCTCGGCTCCTACCTCCTCGGGGTTGAGGGAGCTGAAGGAGTCCGCAGTGGTGTCTGAGGAGACGGAGAGCGAGTGGAGGCGCCTCGGGCCAGCGGAGGCCTCAGAGACCTGCAGGGAGAGGGTGAGAGGCCAGGGGCCAGGAGGCCAGAGTGCTCCCCGGCCCACCACACCGACCTTCGCCCGGACTGCCTCTGCGGACCGCTCCCATCCCAGAACCAGCTCTCACCCCCAGGGCTGCAGGCGTCAGCCTCAAGCCCTCTCCTCCCACAGCTCTCTGGTCCCCGAGCCTCACCCCCATCCGTGCTGGCTCTGAACCCTGGTGCAGGTCCCTCAGGCGGTCCCACTCGGCGGTGAGGGCAGCCAGGACACTGCTGAGGGAGTTGTGCACTGTGGGGATGGGGGCAGGCATCAGACTCCTCTTCCTCTCTCTCCACCCGCCGGCTCCCTGCTGCCCAACCTGCGCACACTCACCTTTCTGGGCCAGGGCCCAAAACGTACGCTGCAGGTGGGCATAGTCTGGAGGCGGCAGCCCGCGGGGGCCTGAGGGGTCACGGGACTCCAGGTAGCGAGACAGGTTGGGAACAGAGCCATGGAGACGACCAACCTATAGGTGAAGGGCGGGGTCACAGGTGACAGCCTCCTTCAGGGCCTCCCACGGGGCCACTTGGGGTCCACGCCCTGCCTCACCCGTCCAATGGTGTCATCCTTGGCAAAGCTCTGCGTACACCACATGCGACTGGTCCGCTTCCCCTTCCGGGGCCTCTCGGTTGTCACTGAGGCCTGGCACATGGAGGGTGGGGGGGGGGGGGAGCATCACTCAGGGTGGGGAGAAGGGCAGCAACCAGGAAAGCCAGGAAAGAGGGAGACGACTCTGGAGAGGGGCCCAGAGACACCTGACATCGCAGAGGACGAAGACGGACGCCCTAGCGGGTGAGTGGGCACAGCAGGCTGGGGTCATCAAGGGACAGAGAGACAACTCCAAAACCCCGAAACAGTCTAGACATGGGAGGGGAATCAGCCAGGCAGATGCATAGCTCTCTAGGGAAGTGCAGTGTGTAAGGGGGCCTGGGGATCTGTCCCAGGGAAGTGGGAGCATGCAGGCGCCCAGCGGGAGAGTCCCCTGGGCTTCTCCCCTGGCCCTCACCTGGTGCGTGGGGATGACAGGGGCTGAGGGGATTCGGTGCAGGGACTCCAGGCTCTCGAGGAGTCTGTGTAGTTCCTGGAGCTTCCCCTGACACTCCGAGAGCTCTGTGGGAAGGAATGCGGAAGGCCCTCTCCCAACACTGACCGGGTAGCCCACAGTCTGTCCCTCAGCTTCCCTTCCTCCTCCAAACGCTTTGCCTAGCAGCCCCAGAGACCCAGACCCTCGGCTCAGGAGCCCAAAGCAGTTCCCACGTCTCAGCCCAGGGCCCAGCCTCGCGCTGGTTCCCTGAGAGCGCTGGCACCCAACCTCCACTGACTCCACAACACCCCTTCACGCTGCTGGAAGGACAGACTCTTTCTGTCCCCCTTGCTGGCGCTTCCCTCTCCGGGGCCAACATCCTAGGCACCTACTCCAGGAACCCAGCTCTAGGGCCCGCCCCTTCCCTGGCACTAGTCTTTGGGACCCCTCCCTGGACTAGCATTCTGTATCTTCCTGTTGGTGAGTCTGGGCCCTGAGTCCTGTCGGTGCACCCGGGGCACCAGCCCTGCCCTCCCCTCTAAGGCTGGCGCTCCCCAGGGCAGGCCCAAGTAGATACGGTCGGTCGGAGGCCAAGGCTGTCTCCTCCAGCAGCCCAGTTCCCGGGGCAGGGATGGAGGGGACAGTCCTCCTCCTTGTGACTGCTGATGCCACCTAGACCCAACAGCCATGGGCCCCTCACCATGAGAGCAGCGGTCTAGCCCATCACTGTCCCTCAGCCAGGAAGACACCTTCTCCCGAGGTCCGACCCCAGGTAGAGCCGAGGCGCTGCCAGATGCTGGAAGCTGGGCACCAGGAACCTGTGGGGTGAGTCAAGGGTGAGGCAGGACAGTGCCCACCTCCCTGGGTCTCATGGTTCCCTGAAGCCACCACCCCTGGACCCCTCTGCCACCTGTCCCTGCACAGAGCCCTTCTTACCTTCTGGTGAGTGGTGCCGGGCAGCGAGCCTCGGGGCATGTCCAGGCGCTGGACCAGGCGGTGGGCACGAAGCTGGGCCACCCAGCTCTGGAACAGATCCTGGGACTTGATCTGCAGAGACGGTGGAGATGGGGACGGAAGCATGAAAGGAAGGGTTGCTTCATTGAGGCAGGAAGTCAGGCCTCTGATCCCCAGCAGGCGGTCTCACCCTGTGGCCCCCAGCTTGTGCAAAGGCTCCCTGCAGGGAGGCAGGGCACAGCTTCCCCAGGAGTCGGAGCCCTTAGCTCTGTGTCTGTTGGCCATTGTAAAGGCGGGCACTCCCTTGCTGTCAACCTCAGGGACAGACCCTCGGCCGCCGCCCCTCTCTCCAGTTGCCCTCATGTCTCTGACAGGCTGGGGCACAAGCCACCACTTGGTTCCCAGGAATGTCACCTTGAGGTGGTAGATGTTGTCTTCGGTGTCAAGGTCAATGCGCTGGGCCTTTTTGTTGATGGACATGACAGACAGTCGGACGTCAATGGAGCCATGAAGCTTCCCCTTGGTGATCTGGAGGGGAGGTTGCCGGGGGGAAAATGGGACTGACTTTAGGCCCCGGGGGACCACAGAGCCACCATCTTCCTGAAGTAACTCTAGGCTCACGGGCCAGGCAGTGGGCTCACCCTCATCCCCAAGTCACGGCGTCGGCAAGGACTTGTCAGTCATCCTCCCATGCACACAACACCCTGCTATGTCAAGTCACATTCTGAACTTAAGAGAGTAACAGAGCAAGGAAAGCCACTCTCGGGAATCTGCCAGGTCGAGAAGGCAAACACCCTCACGGAGGGAGAGCCTGAGCGCGCAGGCCATCGGTTCCTGTCCCCCGCACAGGGCATGGATGAGAAAGCTCCCGCTTCCTGGACACGAGTTTTGTTCTGGGCACTGTCTCGAGGGCCCTTGCCAAGAGGACAACCCTACAAATGGGGGTCCTACCCTCTCCATTTTAGAGACGAGGGAGTTAAGGCCCGGGGAAGGAACTTGTCCAAGACCCCACACCTAGAGATTGTGTAGCTGGGGTCAGACCCTGCTCTGGTGGATTCCCGAAGTCCCCTGCCTAGTCGGAGCATTGTGGGGTCACACTCATCCACAACCCCCAGCAGAGGTCCTGACTCACGTCTTGCCGAGTGGTTGCATAACGAAGGATCCCATCCTCGAGCACAAAGTATCTCTGTGACGTAGCCCAGAAGGAACGAGAATCCAGGAGGCCAAGTGAAAAGGGTTTGGGGAGAGAGCAACCACACGCATGGACTTTTCTTCTACTCCAGGAACACAGCCCCTACACTGCCTCGCCCCCGCCCCACATCCTGCCCCTGCATCTGGCCCCTTCCTCTGCCCTGCCCACCCTACCTTGTGCCAGCCCTTCAGAGGCCACTTCCTTTTCTTGAGCAGGTGGCCTTCCTGCCTCTCCGGCATGATACCCTCTGCTCCCAGCCTGCTCCGAGGCTCCACCACCTCCCACAGCTCAGAGGCCTGCAGTCCAGGACAGAGAGGAAGGGAAGCGGCTGGAAAGGTGACCTAATCTGCCCCCCCCTTTCGGGCCAAGCTCTATCCCCCCACTGTCTGCCTCCCCACCCTCAGACCTGCTGGGCACTGCTTGGCTTTGCAGGCTGAATGCTCTCAGCCAAGGAGTTAGGAACCCTCTCTTGGAAGTCCATGAGAAGGGAGCAGCCACTCCCCGCCGAGAAGGTGGAGCAGGGTAGAGGGAGAAGGCTGTCACCTTGTCCTGAGTGGGCCCTTGAAGCAAGAGAGAGACCCCGTGAGCACGGACCCTGCTATCATCTTCCCTGCCTCCAAGCCCTCCTGCACCAAGAGGCAAGAGCTCACCCACATCTGCTCGCCTGCCAGGCCTCTCTGAGTCTGTCCCTTTCCCACCCTGGGCTGGTTTCCCTGCCCACACCCTCCGGCTGTGGCCACTGCCCAGAGAGGTGAACTAGCTGAACTAGCACGCAGCCCGTGCGCTGCTGCCAAGAGAAAACCACAAAAGTCCGCCCAGCCCCACCTTGGGCCCACACTCTCAGGCTCTGGGAAACACTCAGTGCTTCTCTGGAGGATTCCCTGGGGATGATCAGAGATGAGGCATGACAGTGAAAAAGAGGCTCTAAAACAGGACAGAGAACTCAGAGACCGGACAAGTAAGATCTCAATGCAGCTTCTCTTTCTCCAGGACCCCTGGACATCGTTCCACCTTGCTGCCACTGTGGGTTGGAGGCCTCTCCGCCGCGGTTCCTCTGCAGAACGCTCCTAACCCCTTCATCCCAACTCCAGACCCTCTATCTTCTGCATGCACAAAACTGAGGCCTGAGACAGCCCCCCCCCCATTGTTCTCTGTGCCTTCACCCTAGGATGTCCGACTGAGACCCTCAATCCCCTGCCAAAGCCTCCCTTCTGTCCTCCCAGTCCTTGGGGCTCCTGAGAAGTACCACCCACCCGGAGAGAGCAGGGCGCTGTGCCCTCAGAGGCACGGTGTGCAGAAGAGGTGGCCAAGAACATGCCAAGGCCCACACAGGTCCCGCAGCGGTGCCCACAGGCGCCCTTGGCCCCAGCCCTGGCCGTCCCGGCTCCACAGGGAGATCAATAATGCATGCGGCTGTGTGTGAGAGACAGGGAGGGGACTGGAGGGGCAAGGCTGGCCCGAGGCTGGGCAAACAGCTCACATCTTCCAGTGGAGCCAGCAAGCACCTGAGGAGCTGAGGCCAGGAAGGGCCAGGGACGCCGTGGGGTCCTGGTGGGCCAGGAGGTCCGGACGGAGGGGCCCGGAGTGCAAGAGGCTGACCCCGGGGGGGATAAAACTCCTGCCTCTGGCCATTGAAAGTTCCCAAACTCTTCCGGTGTTTGGGTACCTCTGTGCCCTTTTCCTGGCCCCGGAGGATCCCAGCCCCTCACTGCTGGCGGGTAGAGAGAGAGGCTCTGCCAGGAGAGGGTGTGGGGTCGAGGTGAGCCAGGTCGGAGCCCTATCTCCACTTCCATTCCCGCCCTCAGTCTCCGGAGCGGCAGACCCGCCAGCTTCAGGTGGGAGGAAGCCTGCCCGGGGGGTGTCAGCTGATGCCAGCGCGGCCCCCTTACCCCAGGGTCCATGGACGCCAGTGCTCCTTGGCCCGCGCACCGCTCTGCTTCTGAGTCACCGTCTCCGAGTGGCCCGCTCCCTCCTCACGGAGCTGAGCAGCGGGCGGCAGCTGCTGCAGGAACCAGGAAGGAAGGAGACGTCGGAGCCTCCCCTCCAGCCGGATCTCCCCACCTCCCCCTCCGCGGCCCCTCCTCCCGCCAAGCACCGGGCGGCCGCTCAGCTCTGCCCCCCTGCTCCCGGGAGGACTCAGGGCTGAGCGGACTCCCCAGCACCGCGGTAGCTTGGGAGTGGGGGCAGTCCCCACTGGGCGCAGTTCCAGACAGATCAAGGAGGACTGGGAGCTGCTGGCCTCAGGCCAGTGTTGGTAAAGGGTTTACGCGGACTAGCATGGCCTTGACCCCAATTAGTACCCAAGACCATTTCCTTATTAACCACCCCCCTCTCCTTTTACATCTGAAAATAGACTGCAAAATTTGGAGGCAGCAAAGGTATCAGGTTGACGGGAAGGGATGGATGCCTGGGGGGGTGGGCACAAGAGGCAGGGCCAACAGCACGGGTCAGTAGGGCAACCACAGTGCAAGGGGCCCAGCAGCGGACCCCACCGAGGATGTCCTTGTGGGTCATGCCCTGCGGGGGGCACGGGACCCACTGGGGCTGGATGCGCGCCTATATGTGTAATACAAAATCCCCAGCTTGCAGTCTCTGGATCAGGAGTGGGTCTGCAGCAGTGACCAGGGGGCTGTTAGAAAGGGCTAGTTGGAGCCAGCTCGGGTACTCCTGGCCCCCCTTTCTGAACACTTTCTGCTCGAGTACTGTGTTCAGTACTTGATTCTAAAAATCAACTCTTAAGAAAGGTCTAAACCTAGGACACCTAGGTGGCCCCATCGATTAAATGTCATCTGATGCTTTCTGGCTCGGGGTCTAGAGATTGAGCCCTGGAGATTGAGTCCTGCATAGGGCTCCGCATGCTCGGCATAGAGTATGCTCAAGGTTCTCTCTCTCTCTGTTCCTTTCCCCCACTCTTGCGCATGCACTCTCTTAATAAATAAGTAAAACCACGGGGCGCCTGGGTGGCTCAGTTGGTTGGGCAACTGCCTTCAGCTCAGGTCATGATCCTGGAGACCTGGGATCGAGTCCCACATCAGGCTCCCTGCTCTGCGGGAGGCCTGCTTCTCCCTCTCTCACTCCCCCTGCTTGTGTCCCCCCCTCTGACTGTGTTTCTGTCAAATAAATAAAATCTTTAAAAAATAAATAAATAAGTAAAACCTTAAAAAAAAAAAAAGACCTAAACCTCATTAAAACAAATGCAAAACGGACTGACACCGTTAAGGGCTGTGAAGCAGCTTTCTGGAAAGCGAGTTTTTAATGGCGGGGCCTCAGGCATCACCAGCGGGTGAAGGATGCAGTGTGGGGTTCTTTGATCCAGAAAGGATGTGGGCCACTGCCCCCAGGCAGGCCTCAGTTTACCCTACAGGATCTTACACATTTCTCCACCTGGGTCCTGCCGCTCCAGGAGCACGTTGTTCGCACCTGGCAGGGCTCTGAGAGTCAGGGAGGGCACTGGGCAGCACTGGCCACACCAGCTCCGACATTGGCAACCCTCAGGGGCCTTTTATCTCACTTCAGATTGATCGAGCATCCCTGGGGCACACAGCACCGAACTGGGCACTGTGGGAAATTGCTACTGGACCAGCCCACAGAAAAGCTATTGTGGATCACCGCGGACAGAGCTGTGCCTGCCCAGGATTAAGGAAGCTGTTGCACAGCCCCAGGTCTGGAATGTTCGACAACCACCTTCCCTACTCCAATCAAAGACAAGGGCAGGATTCTAAATATCCTCTCTCCTTCGTTAGGAATTTCTGGATCTCCAAGAATGGGATGAGGCCGCCCATCCAGAGCCTCTAGACTCCCTCATTAATACAGAATTCGGTTTGGCCCAGCTTTGGCTCAGAATCACCTGGGACATGCTAGCTACCAGGCAAAGCTGGCGGCCACCTTCAGAAGGACGAACATGTAAGAGATGACATTTGTGGGGCTGGTCCAGGGAGGTAGGAGACCCTGACACGGGGAAGAGGAAGGATTTTCTAGGAGGGGAAGTGAGAATCAGAGGTGGCCCTGAGAACAAGTCTACATGGAGGATAAGCTTACAAACGGCAAAACAGGAAGTAAAACGCATTTCATTTTATCATCAACCAATGCTCCCAACCTTTCCATAATGTGACACACCCCCAGGGTGGAGAATGAACACGCAGGCACACTCTGGACCCTAATGAGGAAGCTCGAGGGCAGACATCCAGGGCGCAGTCCTCAGAGCAGAGAGAGCCTGGTTCAGGTCCCTGGTTCAGCCTCTTATTAGCTGCATGACCTTGGGCAGACCAGTGAACTTCTCTGTGAAATGGCTGTGATCGGTGACGTGGTGAGAAGCACAGAACCGAGGTGTGTCAAGTGGTGAAGCGGAGAGCCCGGCTCTTGGCAGATGCCGCTCTCAGCATGGGCACCGAGGGGAGCTATTAAAGCGCGGTGGGCCCACGAGGGGACAGGCTGGGAGACACATGCGGCAAGGGACAGGGACACAGAGGCAGAGGGCAACCTCCTCATCTGTTCAGCTTCTCTGCCCTGGGCCCTAAGAGCCGAAAGCTTGTTCCTGTTAGGTCCCAAGGTGGAACACTAGGGACAAAGACAGTGATTCAGAGTCTCCGTGTGGGAATGGGGTGTCTCTGCATCCCCAGGGTGTCCCGGTGTCTGAGGAAGTCAGCGTCCGAGAAGTCACGTCACAAGCGCCACTCCCCACCCCGAGTGCTTCCACATCTGTGATGCAGGAGGGCGCGGCCAACAGGGGCAGAGTGCGTTTATGGGCGGGCCGGGTACAACAAGCTGGCTATGAGCTGGGAACAGGGTCAGGAGAAGCAGGCTGCCCGCTGGCCAGCGCCACAGGGTCCCCCTCCTGTTGCTGTCTGATGTACTGGTCCAGCAGGACCGTCAGCTGGAAGGGCTGGTGCTGGAGCAAGAAGTGGGTCTGAGCCGTGCGGAAGGTGAGCCCTCCTACCAGCTCCCCCTGCACCAGGGCCAAGCTGGGAAGCTGGGAGTAGTTGATGAAGCCCTGCCTGCTGAGGATGGTGTCATCGATGCAGCCACCTGGAAGGACACAGGGTCAGTGGGGCTCCCACAAATGCCTCTCTCCTCTGAAAACAATGATCCAACTCAAAGTCCCAATGCATGCTTTATGGCCTTCTCCAACTCTCAGCCTTTCCCCAAATCTGGTTCCCACGCCTGTCCCACCCAATTTCCCCTCAGTCTGGGACGGATCCCCTCCCTTTCTTCCTAACTCTTCCCTAGAAAACCCTCACATAAGACATCCACCTGGCCCAACCCCCACTAAGTCATGGTTTCCTAAACTTTCTTAGGGTGCCACAGAGCGTGTGTGTAGTGGGGTAGGAGGTGGTCCATGGGGACCTATAAAACCAGTCTTCTCTATAAAATAACTATTTCAGGGTGCCTGGGTGGCTCAGTCCTTGGGCGTCTGCCTGCAGCTCAGGTCATGATCCAGGGTTCCCGGGATTGAGCCCCACATTGGGCTCCCTGCTGGGCGGGGAGCCTGCTTCTCCCGCTCTCATTCCCTCTGCTTGTGTTCCCTCTCTAGCTGTGTTTCTCTCTGTCGAATAAATATATATCTTAAAAAAAAAAATCTCCAAGGATCCCAAGCATCAGGGGAGTCTGGGAAACACTGCTTACTGCCCCTCGGTACCCTTTACCCGGGCTGTTTGTTTTGCGTATCTCCGTCTGTGTGGCTTGCTGCACCCCACTGCTAGACTCAAGGTGTCTGAACTTCCTGTCCCTGCAGAGCCCTCTCTCTGTTTTCCCTCCTCTTCTCCCCAGTGCAGAAATGACGCAGGACTGGGGTGCCTGGGTAGCTCAGGTGGTTAAGCATCTAACTCTTGGTTTCGGCTCAGATCATGATCTCAGGGCTATGAGATCCAGCCGCACATGGGGCTCCCCACTCTGTATGGAGTCTGCTTCTCTCCTTCCCCCTCTCCCTCTGCCTCTGCCCCTCACCATGCCTCCCTGCCTGAACTCTCTCTCTCCCTAAAATTAAGAAATCTAAGGAAGGAAGGAAGGAGGGAGGGAAGGAAGGAAGGGAAGGGTAGGGAAGGAAGGGAAGGGAAAGGAGGAAAGAAAGATGGGGCGGGTGCAGAGTAGTGAGCCAACACAGGTTCAGGAGGGACATAGGCAGCCCTCAACAAATGGTGCTACTGATTCGGGCCCCACCCGTGAGAGGATGTCCCCGCAAAGGCGCCCACGGTTTCACCCACATGTACTTAGCAGATGGCACCAAGCTGCAGTAGCACCCACTCCCCTTCACCCCCATCCTCAACCGCAAGGGTGCTTGCTCACCTAGCAGTGGCAGGAAGGGCACACCCTTCAAGATTCGCACCATCTCCTTGACCTTGGGCTCCTCACTGACCAGCAGGAAGTTGTGCCCCACAAAGAGGGGCAGCAGGTTTTGGTACTTGGAATCCTCCAGGAAGGGCTTCAGAACCTGGAACAGCGGGAAAGAGGCTTCCTGGGGACAAGCGGGAGGAAAGGCTGCCCACCAAGACCACAGGCCAAGTAAGGCTGAGAGAGCAAACCGACAGTCTCCTCGGCCCCCAACCACAGACTAGGCGCCAGACTGGAGGGCTGCTTGTGGTGGTGGGAGGGAAGAATGCACCTGATCTGTGGAGGGGTGCTGCGGTCTGAGTTGGTGGGGGTGGCGGAGCAGGGCACCTGCACCGAGGGTTGCTCCCTACCTGGTTGGGGAAGACCTTCATCAGGATCTTGTGCTTCCGCAGCCGGTGCCGAATGAGCAGCTTGTCCTCCGCGCTCAGAGCCACATTCTGGCAGACAGCTACCATGCGGTTCTCTCGGAAAACTGCGTCTATCTCCCGACGGAGAAGCCGGATCAGGCCTGTCTCCTGTAGTCAGGAAGGGATGGCAAGGGGACATCAGCTGCCCCTCTCCTTGTCCCCTTTTCTCCCTGGGGGAATGGGTGCTAGGGCTCCCAAGGACGACCAAACAGGGGAAGGATTGGTGTACAGGAGGAGGGTTGGTGCCCTGCCTCTCAAGACAGGCTCGCCCTCCCATTCCGCCCTTCATTTTTATCAGATAACTGTGGTCCTTAGAGAAGTGCTGTCACACCTGACAAGGCTTGTCTCGTCCCCTTGTCCTGGTCACTAGTCTGACCCAGTCAACATTTTTTTTTTAAGATTTTATTTATTTATTTGACAGAGAGATCACAAGTAGGCAGAGAGGCAGGCAGAGAGAGAGGAGGAAGCAGGCTCCCCACTGAGAAGAGAGCCCAATGCGGGCCTCGATCCCAGGACCCCGAGATCATGACCTGAGCCGAAGGCAGAGGCTTAACCCACTGAAGCCACCCAGGCGCCCTGACCCAGTCGACATTTGACAATAATGTGCTCAAAATTACTTTCTCTCTCGGACACTGTATTCATGTTGAATTATTTCGCCAATTATAATACAAGATAACTCCTTTATAGTGTTAATTCAGAACTGGGGACAAGATTTCATTTTCTGAAGACGGTGTTCCTCCAAATTGACAGCATGTGGGTCTGATAACAAGCATACAAATTCCCCATGGGCCTTTCTGTTCTTTTTAAGGACAAAAAAGAATTCCTACCATTCCTCTAGGAAAACATGGAAGTTTCAAGCCCTTTCAAGACAAGAGAGATACTCTCCCCTACCGCCACCTGCTGGGATAACTTTCACACAATTCTGGGGAGTCAAGTAAAGAATGAAGGAAATCCAGGAGGCCCATCCAATCCACAGAGCCCAAAATGCCGAGCGATTTAAGTGCACATTTCATTGTAAAGCACCTGCCCCACGGGGTCAGAGGAAGCAGTGATGTGGAGGGCTTGGTCCTGGAGAGCTACTTCATTGTGGCATCAGAGACAAGATCACATCAATCCACCATCCCAGCACCAAGGACAGGCAGTGTCCTCCTTACCTCCTGTGGGGGACTGGGAGGACACGGTAGGCATCTTGGGTTGACAGCGGGTTTTGGGGGGATATACTCAGTCACAGCCATCAGCTTCTGCCGCTGGAAGTGCATCACGCGACGATGGCGGGTCACAGCCTTGGAGCCACAGCGGACGGTCTGGAGGGTGGGCAGCCGACCTGGGAGGAGAAATGGCAACACTGTGACATGCAGCCTCTGGGAGTCCTTGGTTGGCCTCAGATAGAGAAAAAGCCCACCTCTGAGCAAGACAACCAAAGCTCACAGAGCTAGACTCAACACAAGAGTGGGACAAGGAATCATCTGCCAGGAATCCCAAATTCCCCAAACATCCTTCCTCTTTAATGGGTGACCTGAGGTCAAATGTTTAATCCTTTGAGGCTCCCATTTCTCAAACTCTTCTATATGCACAGAGATGGGAAGAAAAAGATGATAATGAGGGAGAAAGTATATTTGAACACATTAAAAAAGGGGGAGAGAGTTGAGCGTATTTTTTTTTAATATTTTGTTTATTTCTTTGAGAGAACATGATGTAGAACATGAGCAGGGGTGGAGGGGCAGAGGGAGAGGGAGTAGCAGACTCCCTGCTGAGCAGGCGGCCTGACACAGGTCTTTCCGCAAATTTTTTCTTCAATAGCCAAACAGTAAATATTTAGAGAACCATACAGTCTGCAATTACTACTTACCCATGCCATTGTACATGAAAGCAATCCTAGACGACATGAAACAAGAAGTGGCTGTATTCCAATAAAACTTTATTTATAAAACATGATGACCAGTCCTGCCACAATATGCCTACCCTTGATCTAAGCCAGTGGTTCTCAAGGTGTGCTCCCCTGACCCAGCCAGCAACATCAGCATCTCCTGGAAACTGGTTAGAAACACAAGTTCTGAGGCGCCTGGGTGGCTCAGTTGGTTAAGCGACTGCCTTCAGCTCAGGTCATGATCCTGGAGACCCGGGATCGAGCCCCACATCGGGCTGCCTGCTCGGCGGGAAGCCTGCTTCTCCCTCTCTCACTCCGCCTGCTTGTGTTCCCTCTCTGCCTGTGTTTCTCTCTGTCAAATAAATAAGATCTTTAAAAAAAAAAAAAAAGAAAAGAAACACAAGTTCTCAGGGCCTGTACTGGACCTCCTGAATCAGAAATACTGGAAGGGAGCCCAGCAAACAGCAGTTCTCATAAGCCTCCAGGTGTTACAGATGCATGCTGAAGTCCGAAAACCACTGCTCTAAGCACTGCTCTGAAGCCTTCGCCCATGATTTGAAGCAAGAGGGAAAGAAGTGACCTGGCCCTTTATAGCTCCCCCAAACAAGCCTCCCTTCCCTCATTCTTCTTTGCAGGCACCACTGGAGAGCACCCCTCAGAAAACAAGGGAGCCACTTGAAAGCTGGAAGCCTAAGTGACCCTTTCATCTTCAACAAAAGGACCCAGGCTAGCGCTTCCCACTTTTAGCCCTTCCCAAGATTGGGATGGGGTCTGAGGGAAAAGGTCAGCTAGAAAGTGGCTCTAACAGACAGCATGGAAGTTTGCTGGGGTGAGAGGTTTAAATGCCAGCAGTCACAAAACCTAAGTTAGAACACAGGTTTTGGATCAGACAGAACCAGATTTTTATCTACTTATTTATTTATTTATTTTTTTTTTTTTTTTTTTTTTAAAGATTTTATTTATTTGACAGAGAGAAACACAGCTAGAGAGGGAACACAAGCAGGGGGAGTGAGAGAGGGAGAAGCAGGCTTCCCGCCGAGCAGGAAGCCCGATGTGGGGCTCGATCCCGGGTCTCCGGGATCATGACCTGAGCCGAAGGCAGTGGCTTAACCAACTGAGCC